>JAPIVC010000107.1:4002500-4015000 GCA_030586385.1 Camponotus fellah | reverse complement strand
AAATTTTTTCCTGTAATTTCTCTCTTAAAATTTATCTAAAAAAATTAATAAAATAAAGTAAATATATATATAATATATGTTTCTTAATAAGTGCGAAAAATTAGGAGATGATTCTTTGTCGAAAATTAAAGGGAGTTTTTCATATAAACATATATTCCTACTCGCCTTCGAAATATGATCATCTAAAAATATGCATTAAAAGTTTGATTTATTTAAAAACTTTTTTATTTTTGAGTTTTTCAAAATCAATAGTTTTCAAAAAAAAAAGTAAAATACGTTATCGTGTATAGCATGATGCTAAATAGTATAGGTTTCGAATTACGAAAAGTTAAATTTTAAAATAAAAATAAAATTAAATAAATTTATATAAAACAATAAATGTTGTGAAAATTGGAACAAAATTATAAAAACCTAAAAAATAAAAATCTAATTTTTACCCTCATTTTTGGAGGAGATTGTTGTAACTCCACAGGGAGGAATGTAGAAATAAATGTTTATATGAAAAACCCCCGTTAATTTTCGACAAATAATCATCTCCTGAAGTTTTTCACATTTATTAAGAAACATCCTGTGTAATATACTAAAATAATAAATCAAATAATTAATTTATCAATGGATTATAAGAAAAAAAATATATATATATCGAAAAAATAATATATATTTGTTTGTTTGAAGAAAGCAAAGCTACTAGATAAAGATAGTAAATATTTTCCGTCACACAATTTTCTTTTCTACGTGTCTATTCCATCGATCAACGAATGGATTCGATCAAATCCTCGTAATGCGAGGGATCATCGCTTGCTGACAAACGGATTCGCAATGGCAGAGATAAGAGGCCAGATATCTCTGGCAATCGTCACTCCATCACGTGCGAATAGACTCGCCTTCGCTCAACAATGCTCGGAAGAATAGCTCCGTGATTCTATTCAGGGAGGGGAGGGAAAAAGAGAAAGAAAGAAGCTACGCATCTCCGACTGCGCGAACACTACGGGACTCTCGGAACGAAAAAAAGGGGGATGCGAAACGAGAAAGATCGGCGAGAGGGGGATAAAAGTACGACAGCCATCTGGGAATCGAGTATCTTCGATCTAACGGCACCTTTTCGTCGAAATATCCGCAATTGTGGAAGAGTAATCGATGGACAGTGTAACCCAGCGAGGATGTGTTAGGGAAGGTGACTGGCGTCACCCTTTGGGACCTTCGAGGGCGCGATTGAAAGAGCGAACGTAAAGCAAGACGTTTCTCATCGGGAACATCTCTCTCGTCAACGTAACCTACAGTTGCATCCTCCCGATTTACGCACCAAAGCGGCGTAAAGGAGGAGACGGGAGGAGAGAATTTGAAAGGCGTGAAGTTGAAGAGTCGAGGGTTACGGAGCACCCTGCGGTGCGACATCGATGGTACTGTAATTGAAATTTCATAAAGATCGCCGGATTGCGACGAGATTTAATCGTGTGCCTTAAGAACAATTCCTGTAACGTTAAATCACGTTCCATTTATCGGAAAGAAGATAAAAAAATGCAAAAAATGGAATTTTCTTCTGTAATCTCGCTTTTAAAATTTATCTAACAAAATAATACAATTTTAAACAAAACAAGTATATATACATATTATATATAATAAAATAATAAATAAAATAATTTATTTATTTCAATTATTTAATCAATAAAGTACAAATAAATATCTTTAATATTTATTAATAAGAAAGTACGTAAATTATATGTTACGAAAAAGACAAATTTCAAAATATAAATACAAAATATAATACAAAATATAATAAATACAAAATATAATACAAAATATAATAATAATAACAACAACATAAATAAAATTATTTAAAATAAATAATGCAATAAATAAAATTAAAAGTAATAAAATTTTTTAGATTACAGACTATTCCGAGAATCGGAATTATATAAGATTCATAGGATGTATCACACAAGTAACAAGTTGAAGACTAATCGAGCAACAGTCTATCACCTGCAAGTGATCGTGTCGTGCTCGAAAAAAAACATTCGAAATTGAAAAGTCGATACACCCTTTTCTTCAAAAAGCAAAAAATGCGACAACGCACAAAAAATGTCGAAAGAAAACCTCGACGGTTTACAGAGGAGAAGGCATGCTTCCTCTCATTTACTACGCTCAAGGGCTCGCGCGTCATTCCGAGGACATTGTTTGCGGTTAACCCTCTCGAAAATCTCAATCGAGCAGAAGGCGAGGAGGATCAATCGCGAGGCGTGAGAAATCGCAGCAAGATATTCACGACTTTCCTGCAGCCAATAAGTCGAGAATTCATATTTCACTCGAAATTGTCAGGGGGAGATGCGACCGATTCTTTCTTTCGCTCTTGCTCTAATTTGATTTCGATAGTCTTGACGACAACCTCCCTCACGACGCGAAAGGAACAACCAGGAGTCGTAAATAACTGACGAGGATCCGAGTGTCGGGAATAAAAAATTAGGGAAGCGCGATAAGAGGGAGAAGATCCAATTTCGTTGTCGTTCCTAAACGAACGATCATCAAACTCGAATCGCGCCCCGCAAACTCGTGCGGGGGAAGGAAGGAGCGTGTATTGCGCGATCCCTCTCTTCGAAAAAAAATTTGATATATTTCTGAATTGAAAAAAAGTAGCGCATTTATTTTACACAAATAAATAGAGAGAGAGAGAGAGAGAGAGAGAGAGAGAGAGAGAAAGGGGAGGGGGAGGAAATATGCAACATTTGGAAAATGAACAAACGGATATTTATTTCCGATGACGTCCCGAGAGCGTCAAGCTACTTCACAATCGGCCTTTCATTGTTTTTCGAAAATTTCATTACTCGGCGTCACGTCGATCTGGGAAAAAACATATGAAATGTCAAAGGATCTCGAAATATCCGTTTAAAGCCTGCGGTGCGCGCGATTCGACTCGGTGTCCTATCGAAATTTCAAGTTCGATCGCGAATTCGAATCCAGCCGCCGACCGGCTGCTGATCGGTTGAAACGGGAGCGCGCGTGCATCAGACATCAAACGGCCCGGCTTGGTCCTTTGATCAAGCTGTCATTCCGACGCGACTCCTGTCGTGTTACGAACGATACTCGCGATCGACGTTAAATGGCAGCGGCGCTAAAAAACTGATTATCGTGCCATCGACAATGGCGTGATATCAATTTGCATTCGGAGTCTAAAATACACACACACACACACACACACACACACACACACACACACACACACACACACACACACACACACACACAAACACAAACACACTCACACGTGCAATATTGTACAATCTGCAAGTGCGCAGATTACATTGCGAGCAAAGATTCCTATTGTATTTTGATAGTTTCGATATTTATTGATTCGATTTAAAAAAAATGTTATATTTTAAAGAAGAAGCTCTTTTGATATGTTAATAATTGACACGTTGATAATTTACGATGAACACTTATTGTAATAATAAAAAAAAATTTTTAACTTTTATCCTCATTTTTGTAAAAATATCTTTAAAGAGTTTAAGAAAAATTATTGAATATTATCGATCGGAGTGACTCAAAAGAACTACTTCCTATTAAAAAAAGAAAATTTTAATTGATAAACCAAGAGAGAAACCAAGGATATTCAAAGTTAACCATAGTATATGTCCTTATTTGATCTTGAATTTTGATAAGAAGTATCTTTTTCTATCTCTAATCGTTTAAAAAAAAATGTGACGAATTTATCAGATGAATTTATCACTCACCCTATAAATATATAGTTGCTTATTGTAAATTCATATCTTTTTTTAAAAAAATAAAAAAATGTGTGTTTTCTTTACACCAATTTTAACTTCTCTCATTATTTTGTGCACAAAAGTATTGAGATAAAATAAGTGAAAATATTTCTCTCGCTCTCTCATTGCTTGTGCAAAATTACGTCAAATTAAAATATAAAATATCTTGTAAACTATATTTATTAATATATATTTCAACCATTCTTTATATATCCTTACAACTTGTGCTAAGTATTGCGAAGAATTTATAACAAATTATTATATAACAAAATATAACATATTATTAATGTATATATAAATAAATTTTTTTCTAGTCTTTCTTTTTTTAATTTTATTTTTGTTATATATATTGCATCACTCTTTTTAATTTTTGTTATAATTTTTAGTATAATATTATTAATATTATTATTATTATTATGAAAGCAAATTTCCTGTAAATAAAGTTGTTATCTTAAATTAAAAAGTGATTCCTTTTTAAAAAAACTTTGAAACTTTTTGAAAAAAAGAATTGAGATGATCAAAATATGGTCCTTTCAAAATTATTTAACTTTTGTCTTAAACATTCTTTTCGTGCAAAATCAATTGCGAGGATATCTTGGAAGGTAGTTTCTCGTGTCTCACCCCATATATATATTTGAACGTTTTTCTTGAAAAAAACATTTTCATCCTTTGCAAAATCAATCTCGATGTAACAGACGTAGCTGTAGCGTGGAGCGTACTTATTTTCGTTGTTTTCGCGCGCCTCGCAACTGACACGTTTTACTCCGGCCTCGTCGTTTTGTAATGCTCGAAATGAATTTACAGCCACGACAAGAGCGGTCGTTAAACATTTGAAGGGGGAAATGCACGAAAATTCGACTCACCGTCGTTTTCTCTCGCGGCACGGATATCGAGCACACTGACGAACGTTTCGACGAGAACGAAAATTCACCTAGAGATAACTAGGAAGCCCGAAAAAAGAGAACGTTCCTTTTCCACCCCTCTCGCTTTGTAACTGATAAGAAAATATCATATTCTTTTTTTTAAACACAAAATAGATAAAACGTTCAGATGATGGAGGTGAAGGTTTAAATGATCAATTCACTTCGATAGAAACCGAGTTCGCGCACTGTAACGTCAGGTCATGTCATCGACACATATTCGGAGACTTCCGATTAAGGGACCGAAGATGGCAATGACGTCTCGACGTGGAGGATTAATCGTTTTCAGCCATGACCATGGAACGATATTATATATATCGTATATGTAATATATAAGTATGCGTATGTGGACGTATACGAGATATACGGTGAACATGTACCTGGATATAACGATGGCGATGTACGATACCCACCGCTCGGCGAAATGGCTTACATAGCGAAGCACTCAGAGAGGGTTTCCCGGTTTTGCTCTCGCTACCAGCGTAAGACAACACGATATAAAGAAGCTTGGATGGCAGCTTCTTGTGATGCTGTTACAGCAATCTATGGCCGTACATGACCGGTCGTACTCGTAATGGATGTTTTTCCGCAACATCGTAACCGAGAGAACTAGCGAAAAAATAGATTTTATAATCACGTATACTTATATGTATCAAACACAATTCTGTGCAAAATTATTCTGTGTAAATAATTTTTTTACACTTATATATTAATTAATTCGAATATTTCATTATAACTATGAACACATCTTTTTTATTCAAACTTTACTATTTTTCATAGTAAGTCAATAAAAAATTAATCACCTTCTTTAATGCATTTCTATCTTATATGCGCTTCTGCTAATGATTTTTTAAAATTCTTTTTCTTTTTTTAACTTCTAAAAGAAATTTTTTCCCGTTTATTCTTAATAAATAAATAAATAAATATATTTTATTTTGAAGAAAAACAGCTACAAAAAGATTTAAAGAATTCCCACGTTATATACAAAAATTTTGTTAATTTCTATTCTGTCAAAAAATAATTTACTAAATTGTAAGAGATTGTTAAAATTGGAAATAAATAGAAAATATTTGTAAAAATAAGCAATTGGAGATATTTTACAATGTCGGGAGATATTGACAAATACTTGAGTGAAATCAAAATGGCGCACAAGAACATAAATATACTCTGTGCGAATTCGAAAATCGAGCCGTGCTAAAACATCCCCCGACTCTCGTCCTAATGGGGCTCCGTCTCCGAGGGCACTTGAGGGCGTGTAATTGCTAGAATCCACGACCCTGCTACTACACCGCATTTACGTGTTATGCGGGGTGCGTGTTAGACGCGGATCGACCACCTACTGGGTGTCCCGTATATCTCGAACCGCAGCTCACCGCGAACTTCATCAAGTCGTCCTTGCGATTGTAAACTTACTTCCGATATCGCAAAATTGGCGGCTCGAGAAATTTACTATTATTGTAAATTTAAATTCCACTGAAATAAAACCTTTTTTTCTTGATTTTTGATTTTTTTAATACTTATTAACATTCACTCCCACATCTTTGTAAAATAATTTAAAATATAATAAAATTTTTATACACACACACAATATCGATATTGAAAATATCAGTATTAACAAAATAAAATATTTAAAAAATATAAAAAATTTACATGCGATGAATATAAAAATAAATATGAGTATAAAAAAATGTATATGCATTAATCTCAAAAACATTTCGAAAAAAATTCGCTGTTGGGAGAAACAATATTCTCGATGGATACACAAGAGGGGGGGTAACAAAGGATCAAAAAATCGAGAGTCTAAACGGCGTTATCGACAACCCTACGAGGTAAGAAAGAGGGAGATGGCTCTTGTCGCTAAGGGAGGATCAGCAGCGGGGGTTAAACGACGAGCCACTAGAAAACAATCCCTCAGTCGCGCGCGCATTTATGGATGCTCTTTTCTTTTATTCCCGCAACTCTCTCTGTCTCACTTTCTCTTTCTCACGCGTGCGCGTCCGCCTCTTTCGGTCCGACAGATGGTACGGCCGCGTTTTTGTTTCAAGACTCGCGCCAACAATCGTCGCATTAGAGACAAAACGGCTCGACGATCAGTTCTTTGAAAGAAAAAAAAAAGAATGCGAGAGAGAGAGAGAGAGAGAGAGAGAGAGAGAGAGAGAGAGAGAGATGGGTTGAAAATAGAGGAAAAAGAGAGAGGGAAGGGGGATAGAGTTACAGGAACGGCCGTGGTCCAGCGATCGCGGTCACAGCATCTCGTGTCGGCAACACATGTCCAAACAAAGAGAGAAAGAGAAAGAAAAATCTCGCTATCGAGAGAACGATACGATTGACACACAGCACGCGACCCATGAATAATCATTATATTCGTATAATCGTATTGTTCCCGCAAGTATACGACTGTTTGTTGTTATATTGGCGATTTTTGTCACAGGTACATGATCAAACGGTACAGAGTTTGTTCCGAGGGTGGATATAATCGTCGCGAATTGTTGCGAAACGAGAGCATCTGCTGCCACTTATTAATTATCCGCGAACAATATCGTCGTTCGATTTGGGATATAAAAAAAATGTATGCAAAGTATTCTTACTTAAATGTAAAAGGAGTAAATATGTGTGCAAAAAAATTTAACATATTGAAAAACGATAAATATTTTTTCTCCGCTCTAAAACTCGATAATCTCGGTTCTTTGAGAGAAAAAAAAGAGAGAGAAAGAGGAAAATGCTAGACATTTAATTTAGGAAATTATGTATCGCACACGTATATAAAAATTATATTTATTAAATTTTAATTTTGATGTGATCGACAAGGGTAATAAATTATTTAACGTATTATTTACATATAATTTATAAAAGCGAGATAAAAACATTATAAAATTTAGAAATAATATTTTGCAATATAATTTCCACAAGTTCTGTCTGTGATACATCGCATATCAGATAAAGATTACCCGATACAAAGATTTTATAACAAGCATATATGAAGCTTCTTATCTTGTTCCGAAAAGAGAAATATTGATATTGCTTGGATATTTAATTATCTAACATCGTGAAATCCAAAATAAATAATAAATATGATCATAATAAAAAATACATGTGTGATCATAAGTATACAATTTTTACATAAATAAATATTTTCAGAAGAAAAATTCTATGCGAATCTGACAAGAATCGTCAGATATCGTTATGCCAATTACGCATTCCTGCAAACAAACGTTCCGCTAATTAACATGTCGCGCGCCGACGAAGATAAACTGAAAAGTGCATTAACGATGCACGTGACACTGGAGGCTGGAACGTCACGCGATGACAGCCGGGAATTTCTACTACTTTGTCGTAGTTTCGAATACAGATTGACAACGAAAATGTGGTGAATTTTCGCGCGTGAGCATGTGTACGAGTGCGTGTGCACACGGAGTCTCCCCTCTAATGGATTTCACTCATTTTTCTCCCTTCCCCTACCCTGACGTCAATCTCTAAAGCATCTCGGGGATCTTTAAGGGCTTCTTTGCGCGTAACTCGTTTTATTCATTCCTTCTCTTCAACTCTTCGATCCTCATTTGTTCGCGTCGATTAATCCTTTTTCGGAAATTATGGTTTCATCCGTAATCTCCTGTCTTTTTTAGTAATTTTGAACTAAAGAATTTTTATCGTATAAAAAAATAGAGATAAGATTATATTAATTATAAATAGTACAAAAAAGAAAAACATATAGTGCATATATTATAAAAAATTAGAACTTAATTATGTAATTTATTAAATTAAATTTTACATTTAATTTTGTAATTTATTAAATTAGATATATAAATAAAATTTACTAAATTTTAATTTCAATAAACAAAATAAGATACGAACATTAATCGACTTTAATCGTTACCCATCGATATTGAGATTATTTGGATATTGAATTATCATAACTGGCGTAAAAAATAGATATGATAATAATTACAAAATTTTTATATAAAAATTAATATTTTCAGAGAAAAATTCTTTCTAATATCTCTTAGTACATTTAATTTTTTTATTAATTCTTTCAATTATAGGATTTACGGTTTTATATCCGAAATTATAAATAATGGCCATTTTTTTCACTAGCAATTATCCTTTGTGAAATCAAATAGCATCTCTCTCTCTCTCTTTTTTTAATCTATGCATTCGCCGAATTCCTTTAATTACGCAGAAAAGTGCTCCTCTTGGTTAGATCTGTTCTCCCATTTCCTGATTCGAACCTTCCTGTCCCGTATCTTATCAATCATGACGGACATGTGATCCTATCATTAGGATCGAAAACTGTCTTGTCGAGAAATGGAGTCATCGGAGATACGAGATAACTACTCGAGCAACTATTATTAAAGTTACTCGAGAAAGTTTTATTTTATATAAAAAAGAAAGAGAAAGAGATAAAAAAATCGTCTTGCATAAAATCATTCTTATATAAATTAAATTTTTGTGATTCTATAATTTTTATGATTCTATAATTTTTCATTCCCTAAGACAATGATCGAGACAATGATCATGTTGAAAATTGACAAAATATCTTATTGATAATTGGATAAATTGTTTAAAAAGAAATTAAATATTTTGTTAAAACAAGACATTAATGTCTCAATGGTTCATTAATCGCTTTAAAATCGAGATACCTAAGGGATTTTTTTCTTCGTCGGGAAAACGGGAGCGAACAAGTTACGTACATCGCTCAAGATTGCGTGCCGAAAGTTGTTCTTTCTGACAAGGACGCGCGATTCCTTAGCGTCAATAGAAAGGGAGTGAAAAAGTCCGAGGAATAGGGCGACGCGGAGAGAAAGCGCGAGAAAGTCAATAAGGTAAATGGGCACTTCGTAAAGTTCACTGAACAAGAAATGACACGAATTACGGTCCGTGTTCTCTGCCGATTTCGCTCTTTGAGATTATTCTGTGGTCTATCAACTGAAATCTCCAATAGGAAGTATCGATGCGACTTTGTTGGTCATTATGTACATTTGCAAATCATTTTCAATCTTAAAACTATCTTTTAAATTAAATATTCTAATATTTTATATTTTATACTTATATAGTTATATTTTTTAATCATCTATATAAATTTAAATATTTTTTTTTACTCAAAATATATACTATAAGAAACAAGATTACATAATTGTTAAAAAAATATATATATATATATATATATATATATATATATAAATTAAAATATAATATAATGATATAAAATATTAATTAAAATACATTAATTAAAATAAATATTCTAATAGGTTTGAAAGTGATAGGAAATTATTTATTTATTCTTAAAAAGTAAAATATAGACAAATACAGTAATGAAAATAATGTAGATGCTTTTCTAAATATTTCGAGTTACATAAAATTATTTTTGGATATGTTTAAGTGTCTTAAAAAAATGTAGAGAAATGTAGCAAATGAGAGAGAAAGAGAGAGAGAGAGACAATAGCGTTATTATTTTAAAACATTATCCTCTAAAATATAGATTTTATTCAAGTCATAATAAAAATTCATAAATAACATCGATCGAGATATAATTAGATTAAATAATTAAACATATGTAAAAGAAATAAAAAAATATTCCGATATACTAATCAAATATTGTGAAGAGTATTGTAAAAATTAAATAGTTTTTATATGCAATATCTCTATAAAAATATCTCGCAATTATACTTTAGCTCTTAAGCATAGAACGATATAGATACGCAACTACTTTAAAAAAATCAATATAATCTCATAAATCGATATTTTTTTTATTTCGAATTAATTTTGATTACCTTTGATTTTTGCGCTTTAAAAATTCAAAATAATACTCACAATTATATCTCCATAGAACGGTATCAGATTTAAAGGCCGCACTGTATACTTGCAAATCTTTACTAACGTTGATTACATTTATTTATTGATTACTACAAAGATCTGACCTAGAAACGTATAATGATAGCATGATGTCCGAATGTTTACTGAAATGGCCGAAACTGTTTCCGATGGTAATCAAATCTGCCAACAACACTTTCATACGCGATATCTGTACCTATCTATGTATTTAACTACTCCTCTTTATCACTCCGGTCTGATTCACAGAACTCCAAAACTTGTATATATATTTATACACGTACTTATAACCGATAAAAAGTATCACGCATAACGCATGACGCGTGCATCTTATGAAGTGCTCAAAAATAACCTGGCCATCGTATATCGAATTTAATCTTCGAAAAGCTTCGCGTCTCATGTATGCAAATTCAAATGATACATATAAACAATGTGTACTCATTTTTTAAGATAAAATAAAATCTATCCGGATTAATGTCACAGAAAAGTGTCCTCTCGTATTTCCACTGAACCTTGATGACGTAATACGTGGTATAGAAGTGAAAAATATGTTCGTAAAAAAATAAAAATTTAAGAACTGTGTTAAAACCACTCCAGCAAATACCAAGTAACATTTATATAATTGTTAGTTGTAATTTCCCATTCAACAATATAACTTACATGTTATATAATTGTTGCATAACTGTTACATGTTATATAACTGTTGCATAACATGTTATATTGTTGAATGGGAAATTATAACTGACAGTTATATAACTGTTATTTGGTGTTTGCTGGGACATATCTATCAATGTAGATAATTTACAAGCGTGTAATATTCAGCGTAGACTTGCCTCATGTAAAATGGCGTCGAGAAAGTAGACATTAGAGTTATTAGAATATTATAGAAGGCGCTATAAAATCCTCTTCATAAGAGTCTAAGTTCCAGAAATAAATTCTATCGTTAAACCGCAACTCGTCGCGACAGGGAGGTAATGGTAATGGCAGCTAATGAGCGTGATAGCGAAGTGAGTAACAGCCTGATTCTTTTCGGCGATTAATCACGAAGCCGCCCGTTATCTGTTAATGCTAGACCGGATGAGTCGATCTTGTACATGCGATTGGATCGGAATTGCATTTGATTGACAAGACTATAAAAATACTGATTACGTCAGGCAGAATCGCCGATAATCGAGTAGCTGATTCTCAGATATGGCGACTTTCCAATTCTCAATTTATTCTTGTTTATTCGAATCGCCGCTGACATTACGTAAATTTCGTTTCAAACTACGTCGCGCGAAATCCTTGTCTAGAAATTAATTCGTTAATTAAAAAACGCATGCAAAAAATATCTACACGTACAAAAGTGATTTATAATATATAAAATACTAAAATAAATTTAATTTTTTTACATTATTATACTAACTGGATATAATTAAAATATATAGAGGGTATAATTAAATATTTAAAACGTCATAAGTGAACGAAAAAGTAGTGAGTTATCAAAATATCTACGCGTATAAAAAAGTGATTTATAGTATATAAAATTACATGTTTAATTTTTATATTTAATTTTTTATATATTTAATTTTTTCATATTATTACACTAACTGGATGTAATTAAAATATATGGAGGGTGTAATGAAATATTTAAAGCGTCATAAGAGAACGTGAACAAGAAAATAGCGAATTATCGTAATATGCAATTAAATTTTCTGTCGTACAAAAAAAAAT
Organism: Camponotus fellah; assembly: GCA_030586385.1. Classification (NCBI taxonomy): domain Eukaryota; kingdom Metazoa; phylum Arthropoda; class Insecta; order Hymenoptera; family Formicidae; genus Camponotus; species Camponotus fellah. Next base: position 4,002,786 of record JAPIVC010000107.1, on the reverse strand, counting down.
TACTTTCTACTTCACTCGATTATCTTATCAAATATTGTAAATATTTCATCTCCAAATATGTTTGGGTGAATTAAATCTTCTCCACTCGCATTAAGCGATGCAGTGTCCTGCAGATAGAGACCTCTCGGGAGTCTCATGTCACAAACGCCTTTTATCTCCGGACCACCTGTACCGCGTGAGATCCTACCGTGATGCGCCTGAATGTGTCACGACAGGTTTCGGCAACCTAAACAACGACGAGATAAAGGCAAGCCGCTCCGAGAAGCCTGCGGAGAGATTGTCGGGT